>JAFEMH010001427.1:452500-475445 GCA_022495995.1 Adenophora triphylla var. japonica | reverse complement strand
TCTCCAAACAAACTCACGGCCCCGCCCAGCGAAGAGGTTTTTGAGATAAAGGTCAACAAGCACCGTCATTCTCTGTGATGAATGCATGAAAGTTGTATGGGATGTCCTCCACCCAGGAAGCCACCACCGAAACTGCACCCTCTCTCTCCAACTGAAGAGCATGATGTTTTCCTCTAAGTTTGCTCGGCAGAGAATTCCGAATCCTGACGCACATACGTCCCTACACGCCAGATTGAGCCGGTCCGGATGGCCGATGAATCTGGATTCTCCGGAGTCGAAGATGCTGCGGCAGATCCGGCAAGCGCACCTACGCATTCACATGCTCGCTTTTGAGGACCGGAACTCCTTCCGATCGTGTCACCTACTAAACAGGTTCCAATACTATGGAAATTGTCAAGTTTAACGCCCAAGATATGCAAATATCCAGATAATTGGAAGCACGTGATTCAGCGCAGAACGAGGAAATCTTCTCGATCGAGTGAATGACGACGACTTCGTCAATATCATCTATTCCGAGATATTCCCATGAAGCCATGATGTCCCAGTCCCTTGTTATCGTATTCTCGCAACACCAAGCGTCACCCTCGATGGCCGCCCTTTTGCTCAGTGGTAAACGGTGGCATTGGGCCACAGCGAGCCTCGGAGCTCATCATTAGCTTCAGAGTACTCAGCTCCCAGCCAGAACCAGAGCCCGTGCCGTCGCTCAAGCCTATACCCTCGAAACAGCCGCCAGAAGGCTATGGTGCAACGAGCTAAGGAGACCAAGCTCCTCACCTCGCTACCAAGTCGGATCAACCTCGGGAAGCGCTTCCAGCCGGCCACCCAGAAAACATCTCAGAAAGCCTCTCGCGCATAGGCAGAGTCACTTTTCCAAGATAAGAAATGACCAGCCTTTGAAGCATCAACATTGCTTCCTGCTTCGACTTTACTCCCAGCCTGAGTCACGGCCCTGATTCGGACATCTCGCCACTTCAGGTCGGCGTAGCTCTGATAGGGACTTCACACGGCTCGAGCGAGATCACGAGACAGTCAACATTGCGTGTAATTATAATACCCAGGTGGGGTCAATCAAAGAATATGACAGCAGAACTTCTGTGGTGATCGAGACTTATCAAGGAAGGCCGCATGGAATGTCCCACCCAGACTTCCCTTCGTCGATGTAATCCGAAGTGTTCCCGCCATTCGGCGATTTGAATGTAATCACGGCTTCCTGGACACTAGCCGAGACGATGCGCGACTCTACGGAGATCTGCTAGGTCACCGCAAGGGAAAGCCCTCATGGAACTAGCCGGCTCAAGAAAGTAGTCTTTGGGACGATGACCAAACTCGAAAGACCTACGGGGACCAAGCCACTTAAGTGTCGCGCGAGCGGCTTTTTCGAACGAAAGCTAGAGGCCACTCTAGACCGGTTCGACCTCAAGAGTTTGCTCATGGCAACTCCACGACTACCGTCGTTCTCATCCAACCCCCTGCGCCGAGCAAGGGTGGTCAGCGGTCCCAATGACCTAGGAGATGGAACGACACGGCGGAAGCGAATCCCGGCGCTTACCTTCCCGAGGAAAGCAAGTTTGTGAAAGCGACGATGAAGACGATGAAACCATTCTTTTCCAAGCCGGGCATGAAGTCAACAAAACCGGACTCCCGAGGTCTGGGAGGATGGGAACGGATCATTGCCGCACTCAAATTGAAAGGCTACGACTCGGGGAGGAAGGTCTATTTAAAAACAAGAGGAGGATGGAGATTCGTCTTGAGCAACTACTCGGGGAAATTCCACGGTCTACGGCATTCGTTTACGAAGCGATCAGCTGGGGCAGACAACTGATCACATGGGCCGATGTTCGGGAAGCCGTGTACTCACCTTCCGACATACCGCCACTCGAGATAAAGCGAGGAGAAAACTCTCCCCGATGGAGGTTTACCTAGGCGCACGCGGTTCAAAGAAGCAGCTATTCTCACATGGGAAGAAACGCGAGGCACTCACTCTCGGCGCGAGGCTCGTCATTTGCAAGAAGGTTGATCTGGGCCCGGAGCGGAGGAAAACTAGCAAACCGTGAGTATCGCGGACCCAAACTCGAGAATGCCACTGAGTATGCTCGGCAAGAAGGAAAGGCGCGATATACCGTGAAGAGATCAAGGAGACCGTTCGCTTAAGCCGAGAACTCTCCAACCTCCCGGAGGGTCAGCCGCACGGTTCGGTTCGAGGCAACCAGCATTGTGCGCGACATTCGAACAAGCTGCGTCAAGCGCGAGGCTACCTCCCCTTGAGAGGCATCGAAGCCGGTATCTGGGACGAGAATCCGTCAAGTTTTGCCCAGAAGCTCAGGGAATTCATCCACGATCAATGAGTTGAGGGAAGACATATGGCCCTATGCTACGAGGAATCCTCCTCTAACTATGGCTCAACTTCGGAGCGGCACATGTTCGAAGGGACCAAACCTGATGTCGGCGTTCTAACCCGATCGGGTCAAATCCATGCATTACCACCTAAGGCCACCAAAAAGCCGACGGGCAGAGTTGCAATCCGGCCCCGGCCAGAAGGCGCAAATTCCTTGAAAGAGGACCCGATCCTCACTCGGCTCAAACGGACTCGAGCGAACATTTCCACTTTGGTCTCTGCTTTCGCCCTCCTGCTTATCCTCATGAAGCTCAAGCTAGAGGAAAGCTGGCCCGTACCATGTGGTCACAGTGGACGCAACCCCGAGATGAAGTCATTCAAATGATCGGCAACATCCACTATGGCAACATTATCACCTTCACAGATTTGGATCTTCCAAAATTTGGGGCTGATCCACAAATGAGCCGCTTCACATCCTTGATCCCGGTTTGGACGAGCGTCGCCTTCCGCGTGTTGGTAGAGCGGAGAGGTTCCAGGAATGAATGTCTTGCCCGCCAAGATGATGGACTGCTTGACATCAAGCCCACGAGATCTTAAGCCTTCGATCCACCTTTGTCAAGGCCTATGACTCTACTTCTGATACGGTTCTCGGGGTTGCTACTCTTAACATACGGTTCGACGGCGGGTGATCCCATTTGAATTCCAAGTGTTGGACATTCCAATCACTTTCACAGCCATCTGGGGCGTCCCTGGCTGCATCAAATCAATGGCGTGGCATCCACCCTTCACCGGTGCCTCAAGTTCATGCAAGGCAGGCTAACCACGAGTCTACGGCGACGGTGTCACCACAGGGGACCGGCACCAACGACATTCCGGTGTTGGAAATCGAAGCATAATGATGACATGCCATGCTTGGATTCACTCACGGAGACCTCCAAGATCCAAATATGCAACGTGGACCTTCCCTTTGTCTCACGATCGAGATTCCTCCCGCCATGAGGATGATGAAACTCATGAACTTCATCCCGGGGCGGGGCTCGGCAAAAGGCTGCAAGGCCAACACCAGAGTTATTGAAGTCAAGGACCACACCACGGTCCGGGGGCTTGGCTACGTGCCAACACAGGTGACATCAAGGAAGACAAAGGCTCGCCCGCACCAAGGCGGCGGCCGCAAGGGGAACCTCATGACGGCACACCCAATCTCCGACCTTACGGCTTTGACCTCGCTCATTACTTCGCGAGGAACCCAGACGGCGAAGCCGAGGGGACCAAGCAAGGGGAGGCAAGGGACGGCGGGCGAGGGGACCGGCAGCGGAGGCAAACAGCTGAAGCGAGGGCGGCGCAGTGGAAGGCGATGAAGATGAGAAAGAAGCGAGGGATAGTCGGCCAAAGACTACAGGAAGAATGGAACGACTAGCACGGGACCTCAGCGTTTGAGAGGACTCAAAGCTAATCCGATAAGGAGCGTTCCTCGACATCACGGCTCTACCTGGACCAAGCTGCCACCACGGTCCGACGTAGTACACATTCAAGGGAATCCCGAGACTTGGAGGAGCAACTCAAGGTACTCTCCATGGGAAACAAGTTGTTCGGATCAGCCGCCGAGGCCACATTCGAGACAGTAAGTCCAAAGCGAAGGAACCGGAATTCATAGAAGACGCTCTCGGTGGACCGGCTCTACGAGTGTTTGAAGAAGTCATGGAGTTGCCCAACTTGATCGGCGGGGCTCGACAACGGCATGATCGCCATGATAGGGACAGCGGGAGCCAAGCCTCTCGATCCCGCACCCTTATCAAGCATCCGGCAATGCCTGAAGAATTGGGTAACTTTCACCGGACCAAGGGCAAGCCGAGGCGGGAGTGGAAGACAAGAGGCCCGCACCCACATCTCCCTAAACCCGGTCTCAAACCCTGCGAGTCGGTCCTTGTCGAGTCCGAGTCCTGCGAGTCATCCAGCGGCCTTACGCGGAGGACTATAATGTTGTAGCCAATCATGTATTCCCGTTCTTGTTTAATGAAAAGTCGACCTTTCGGAGTATCCTCTCATTGCCACTTTAACAAGCGATAAGTTAACAAACAACTTAAAAGACGTTAATAATTCAATTGATAAAGAAGCGGACACATTAAACGAACAATACATTAAAGAAGTTCTCGAGCGTGTAGTTGACCAAGAGGACAACCGGGCCCAAGCTGCCGAAGAGGTTATGACCCAAAGTGAACACAGGGTCGGTGCACGAGAGCCTAAAGAGACCTGAAAGTGGGCGAGTTTCTTCGCCGATGCGAGAAAAAGAAGCCACTGATAAGCCTCCTCAGGGAGTATGTTGACGTGTTCGCCTGGTCATATCGAGGACATGCCGGGACTCGATCCCTCAATCGTGGAGCACGAGAATTCCCCTGGATCCCGAATCGAAGCTTTGTCAAACGAAGCTGCGCAAGATCAAGCAGTGGTCCTTGCAAGTTAAAGAAGAAATTGAGAAAATGCTCAGAGTTGGTTTCATCGGAGTGATTGAGTACCCGACTTGGCTCTCCAACATCGTGACGGTCACCCAAGGCCAACGGAAAGGTCGGATCTTTGCGTGGATTTAGGGATCTCAACAAGGCCAGCCCTAAAGATGATTTCCCAGCTGCCTAACATCGACATCTTTGGTCGACACCACGGCAAATTTGAAGTAAAGTCCTTCGTGGACGGGTTCGTGGATCTGACGGTCAAGATGTCAGGAGGATCAGGCCAAGGCGCCTTCACCACTCCGTGGGGACATGCGTTACACGGTCATGCCGTTCGGTACGAAGAACGGCATTTGGGGCTACTTACCGGCGGGCACCTTGACCCTCTTCCATGACATGATTCACAAAGAAATCGAAGTATATGTCGACGACATGATCATCCACTCAAGGGATCGAGACATGCGGCACATGACGGATCGAGGAAGTTCTTCAACGGACTCGAAAACACTCCATGAGGCTAAACCGGCAAAGTGCACCTTCGGCGTCAAGCGCGGCAAGGTCTTGGGGTACATGGTTACGAGAAGAGGTATCGAAGCCGATCCCAGGAAAATCAAGGCCATCATCGACATGAAGCCGCCTCAAACCACTGACAGTAAAGAGCTTCATGGGAAGACTTCGATACATCGATCGCTTCATCAACCGGTTGACATCTCTCTGCGAGCCCATGTTCAAGCGATGAAAAGAATGCCGAGCATCAAATGGGACTCAGGAGTGCCAAACGACTTTCGAGAAAGATCAAGACCTACTTGGTTAATCCCCCAATTACGTGCCCGCCACATGAAGACAAGCCACTACTCCTGTATCGACGATGAGACACGTCAATCGGAGCAATGCTTGGCACAAGAACGAGAAAAGATTCCAAGGTTGAGCATGCAATCTACCCCGTAAGCAGAAAGCTTCAGGAAGTGAACTCGGCTACTCGGCATCGGAAAACTTGTACCGCCTTGGTATGGGTAGTCGGGAAAGCGAAACACTACATGCGGTCGCATTCGGTACTCCTGGTCTCCAAAGTGGACCCCGTCAGATATCTCTTTGACAAGCCATCCTGTCGATGCGGCTAGCAGTGGTCATTCTTCCTGGCTGAGTTCGACATCAAGTACATGGTCGAGAAAATCAACAAAGGGCGAGTAATGGCGAATCGGCTTGCCGACTTCCCAGCTTGATGAACCTAAGGGTCACGATCCGCAATTTCCGGACGACGGAATCTTTTCACTTGACAGAGCGCAAACCGGCGGCAACTCTTCTTCGATGGGGCAGCCAACAAGAAGGGGAATGGCATTGGAATGCTCCTTGTCGATCCCAAGGGCGAGCATACTCCCAGCCGTCAAGGCCCGAGATTTTGAAGCGACCAACAATGCGGCGAGAATATGAAGCTTTGTGCGGCGAGGTTTGGAAGCCGCCCTCGGCCCTTGACATCTTAGAGTGGATGTATATGGAGACTCGGCATTGATCATCAATCAAGTATCCAACAAATGGAAGACGGTAGATTACGGCCTTGAAGTACCACGCGTACATGGAGGAACTCATTGCTCGGTTCAAGGACATCTCTTTTCACTATTTGCCAAGAGAGCGAGGAACCGCTTCGCGACGCCACAGCAACCCTCGCCTCTCTTGTCGAAATTCCCGAAGGGAAAGCGGTAAAACCCCTCGAGAATAGGCGGACGGGAAACACCCGCCTATTCTTTGTGAGATCGAAAAAGAAAAAGAAACGATCGACGAACCTGGTACAAATCAAATTTACCGGTACCTCCAAAGCGGAGAAGCTTCCTTCACAAGTGAAGATGGAAAATACAAAAGAAGGGATCAAAGCCAAAAACATGATGGCATTAAAATGCTGGCATCCCATTTCGTCATGCAGGGGGTATGTTGTACAAGAAGCGCCACCAAGGGCCACTCCTTCGGTGTGTAAACAAAGAAAAGCCCGAGCTAATGAGCGAAGTTCACAGCGGAACTGCGGTCCGCACATGAACGCCCGAGCATTGACACGAGATCATTCTCCGTATGGGATACTATTGGATATCAATGGAAACAGTATTGCATCCGGTTCGTCAGAAGGCTGCGACAAATGTCAACGGTTCTCCAACCTCAATCACATCCTCTCCTCACGAACTCTATTGCATGACTACGCCATGGCCTTTCGCCACATGGGGAATCGACGTCATCGGCAAGATCACTCCTCCCGAGGAGCAATGGTCACGAGTTCATTTTAGTCGCGATCGACTACTTCACCAAATGGGTAGAAGCCGAGATCGTACAAGGTGCGAATTCTAAGAAGGTGGCCGAGTTCATCCGAGAGAACATCATGTGCCGATACGGAGTGCCCAGCGAGATCATCTCCGACAATGGGACTCACTTGAAGGAGATTGTGACCAACTGCGGCCGAATTCGAGTCACACGTCACAAGTCTTCTCCTTACGAGACCACAAACCAATGGTGCGGTAGAGGCGGCCAACAAGACTCTCGCCATGATAATCGGAAAGATGACCACCGAGAGGTCGGGACGCCCGAAAAGCTACATCTAGCCCTGCAGGGATACCGAACATCGGTCGAGAACCGCCACGGGGAGACTCCGTTCGCACTTACCTACGGAATGGAAGCGATGTTACCGTGGAATTGGAAATTCCATCCCTCCCAGGAGTCCTCTTGGAAAGCGGGATCAATGAAGTCGAATGGCTACGAGCCGTCACGACGAACTTGCTCTACTCGACGAGCGCGAGATTGAAAGCCATGGAACACACTCGAGCCTACCGGAGCGGAATGGCACGAGCATTCGACAAGAAAGTCAAGATCCGAGACATCGAGAAGGCGACTTGGTGCTAAAGGAAAAGCCTCCTACGCAGAGACCAATCCCCTCGGAAAGTGGGAGCCTACGGATAGGACCGTTCGTGGTACAAAGAATCTTCTCAGGAGGAGCCATGAAGCTAGCGAGACTTGGACGGAAACCCTTTCGTTAACCCCGTGAACGGAAGCAAGCTCGATGAATACTTCGTTTGAGGAAGAGCACGAGTCAACTCTCCTTCCCATACACCGTCCCCCTCGGTAAATTAAAGTGCTAAAGAGTAATACCCAATGGATACATTCCCGCTAATGATCCGGGTAAAAAACAGTCGCACTTCTTTTGTCTTTGTTTTCTCAAATTCACCTAAAGTGTCGAACTACGGTGACTGAGCCCCTTAGTCCAATTGTAAAGGGAACGTAGGCGGCCATCTTTGGTTCGGTCTAAAAACAAAAAAAAAAAATATACAATAAGCATCAATTGCTTGTGTTTCGAAAAACTCTTTTCATTTAACCTACAAATTCATAACGGTTAAAACATTCTTTGATGAGTTCAAGCACGGTCAACTCTTGACTCGCTACACGCTAGCAAAACTACAATAAAACATTAATCAATTAATGTGTATGCACGCAATGACAATGGGTGGATACTCTGGACGGCAAGGTCAACCTAGTTTCCCGTACTAGGTCCTTCATCCTTCTTCCCCTTCCCTTTTCCCCGTGAGTGTTCTTCACCTTCGCGGGAAATATTCCGGTAGGCCTTCTACTGGCTCGGGGACTCTTCCCGACGCCTCCGTCAAGCTTGTGGCTGTCAACGCAATCCTTTCTCTAGCTCTGTCTCGAGCCGCCTCGCTTCGAGCCATCATCATAGTGCTTTGATTGGCCTCCCGATCAGCACTTGCCACATAATCGGCCATGGCATCGCCCGATACGATTCCGGGGGTTAGCCCTTTCGCTTACTGTCCTCCTCAAGGTCGAAGCTGTCCGGGTGATCGGCACCCAGCGGCTCACTCCGTCTCCACAAGATAGCCATCTGTGTCTCCCCATACACTCTTCGTACCGGTTCGGATCTGCGTCGACGAACAGTGCCCTCTCTCCCGGTGAAAGAGAACCACTGGCGGGGAAAGGACGTGTATTGCCACCACCGGGTGATCGGCAATAGCGTCGAAGGATCTTCCATCCGCAAAGATCCCACCTCAAAGGTAGCGGCATAACTCGGATCGATCGGTGGCATCTGCTCCGGCCCGTCTTGCCGCAGAACCAATGATGGAATATAGAAAGACGTGCGAGACGGCCCCGGCACTCGACAATCAACAGACCCTCCTGAGCGGTCCTACAAGTCTGTAACTTCCAATGGGAACCCACCATCGCAAGTGATGCGTGCAAAGTGCGGCCATCCGAGCTCCGGCTCGGCTGATTGCCCCCTATCACCGGGAGGACGTCGCGAGAAAGACCAGCGTCACAAGACATTGGCACCTCGGGCATCATCTGCGGCCTCTCCCTCGACCACATGGTCGGCATAGCGGGACTCCTCCCCACATGTATCGGCTCACCGGTCGCCATCCGGCCTATGCCCGAGAACGTCTCGCCCAAGACCAATGGCACGATGTCTCCCCACTCCGGCCTTGCCTCACCGAGGTCCGGTACTGCTTGTGATGGCACACACCCGAAGACGTGAATGTGAACAAAGTAGCAATCGCGCACGAGCAAACGCGTCCCACGAAAAGACGCTCCCCTCGGCTCCGGCAAATCTTTCGGGCGGTCCCGAAATGTCAACGTAATCGGTATCTGTATCGGCATCCCGTATGCTTCTCCGGCCGAGATACCCAACAAAGACACTAGCTTCTCAACGGTGGCCATGCCACCGGCATACGGAAGAACTAGGCTGTTCCGTCTCGGGTCCTCCCGAGAATGGCCCGGAAATCTTCAAACGTAGGAGTGATTTCGTTGTACGAAAAGCTGTACACATTCCTCCGTACGTCCCAGGAACCGAGACAGCGGCTCTCAAAAGATCCCAATGCGGCATGAGCTCCTTCAAAGCCCAAAGCAGATTTAATCCGTAACGACCTTCGAAAAACCTTTTGTTACGCCTCGTGTGGTTCCGTACCCACGGCCGAAAGTTGTCCAAATATCGCTCTTGCATCCGAGACGATAACTTGGGAAAGGGAGCCATGTCGGAAGGTGAAGAAAACCTTAAGAAAGGGAAAGGAATTCAGCCGGATGAACAAAGCAATGCGCGGTTTTCTCACCAATTGCAAAGTGACGCAATTTAAAGAATACGGGAAATTCGGTTCTAGTCGTGGGACTCCTCTGCGATTGACTTGGTCAACTTCTGCGACATTGCCCTTAAAATTGGAAACATTTCCAAACCATGCCACTGTTCACTCCTATGAAATCTGCGTGCACATACGATTTCATTCAACCAATGTCAATATCCCTTCCGCCCGGGCTCGTGCAACGGTGCAAATAATTAAAAATTAGTGCATACATGCTTAATTTTTGACCCGTTCAATTTTTAATGCATTTCTCTTTTTTATTTATTTTTGATTAACCTATTTGCTTATTTGCCAAAAATAACGAGAAGGTGATCATAGAATAAATATGCGAAATACGAGTTCCGCCCACGGGCGCCTTTTTGCAAATACGGTTCAAATCAAAATTTGTTCACGACAAATACATGCATTTTGTCTAAACAAAGCGGTAAAGAAAGAAACGATAAAGGGGACTACTCGAGGTCACGCTCGTCATCCGTACACTCGACGTCTTTGCTCCGCCATTGCGGATCCGTCGCAAACGGAACTTCGCCCGAACTCCTCCAGTAGGGAATAGGCAAAGGGCCTCCTCGGAGTACGCGAACTTGAGGACTCCCCCTCTCGCGCCCGAGTGCGCGAAGAAGGAGCTCCAAATCCAGTAGTTCCGCCCGCGAGCGGCCAAACCCCTGTGTAAAGTCCTCCCCACCTGTTTGTGGGAGCGGGCGAATCTCTCGGCCTAGACGGCCCCCGATCACGGACGTCCACGCTCCTCAGGAGGCGCACCGCATGAACTCCACGAGCCTCTGGCGTAGGCGGACCACCCGTCCACCGGCCTCATGGCATCATTATACGTGCGGCCGGATACTGCGAACCGGGAAAGTCATCGAAAGCAAGCGAAAGTACGGATGCAACATTTGCGAGAATACTACTATCAAATGCACGATAATAAAAAAAAAAAAGGTGCTCATCGAAGCATTGGGGTCCGCCACGTATCGTGGTCTCGGCTCGGCCAGGAAGCGGGATCACAAGTCGCCTACGCGAACCGTCCGGCCCCTCGTACGCTAGCCTAGCTCGCGGGACCGGGAAAATCTCGAGGACCTCCGGGGACCTCGCCCTCTCTATGCTTTGCACTGCGGGCTCCTCGGCCTCATCCTCAAGAAAACATCATAGGCGGCCCCCGCTATGATGTACTCGGTGTAGTACACGCCTGTAGGTACCCCTCCCGGCTCATCAATCGGCATCTCACGGGGATGCTTGCATGTACGAAAGGAGGATCCACCGGCACCCGAGGGAAGAGACCCACACTTTGCCTATCTTTGACGAGTCACCCTCTCCCCCAATACATGGCGTCACGGTGAAGTCCCACCGGGAGCTTCCGCCGCCGTGTAGTCTCGCTGGCAATGCACCGCGACATGATCGAACCTACTCCACCGGGTCAGTGGATCCTCTCGAAGAACTCCCAGGTTCAGCGCTAGAGATATCTCCTCGTATGACACTCGAGTGCCAACTCTCGAAGAGACCGCCCTCTTCGCCTTCTTACGCCAAACCGGCATGGCGGGGAACGAGGGGACGGTACGGCTCCTTGATGTCCCAAGCTGCGGGTGAACACCTCGTAGCACCGGACACACGCCAAGAGAATGGAAAGTTATGTCGGCTACAAAGCAGATACATACGAGTACATAAAAGAGGCGAGGAAGAGAAAAAGTACGTGAACTTACATCCAAGACAGGCGTGAAGCAGCTAAATGAGTGCTCCTCTCCCCGCGAGAACCTGTCCAGGGAGTGGTAAAGCTCGGCCGATCCGGCCTCCCCCACGCGAACCCCCTCACGGCATCCAAGTCTACCGGCGACCCGAGTAAAGGGAAGTGACAAGACGTGTCGAAGTCGGGAATAAAGTCGGCGACAGCGCAAACCAAAGGAACCCTCGAGCCGGACGCTCCGCGGTCATCCTCGAGGACCCGGCCCGGATAAGCGGCGACACCTTCCCTCAAATGATTCTCCATCGGCTGTACCGAATGCCTAAGCCCCTGGCATCGGTAATATCAAAACCCAGCAGCCCAGACAACTGCTCCGGGGTGTAACCATCAACCCACACCAGCGTGTTGCCATAAGTCGGCAACCCAGTGATAGCGGCAAAATCCGTGGGAGTCACCGTCGCCTCCCCCCATCTGAAATGGAAAGTGTGGGTCGTATCCCACCAGTACTCGCTCAGCGCGACATACATGGACCTGCCCCTCGGCGTATCAGCTGTCGCAGCTACGGCTGATAAACCCGGCCAACCGGAGTCGAAGCACCAGCTGCCGCGGACTCCTCTCTCCCTCTCGAGCCACGTCCCAGGGATAATGCCCCACAATGCCTACACCGCCTCAAAGGCACCCCGACTCTTACGGTTATGAGTATTAACCGTCCACTGTCCCTATGAGACAAACAAGACAGAAGCAACGTCAACAGAAATGCACCAACGCATGTCAAAAGGATGCAATGCAGATACGGTTCTCATTCATTTCCTACGTATATTCAAATCATTTCGAAAACTCCGTCGAATCCGGAACTTTCAAAACATTTCGAAAACTCCGTCGAATCCGGAACTTTCAAAACATTTCGAAAACTCCGTCGAATCCGGAACTTTCAAATCATTTCGAAAACTCCGTCGAATCCGGAACTTTCAAAACATTTCGAAAACTCCGTCGAATCCGGAACTTTCAAAACATTTCGAAAACTCCGTCGAATCCGGAACTTTCAAATCATTTCGAAAACTCCGTCGAATCCGGAACTTTCAAAACATTTCGAAAACTCCGTCGAATCCGGAACTTTCAAATTCTTTCGAATTTTTCAAAAATTTCGCTCCGTCCCGAATTAAAGCTACTTTAATTTTGGAAAATGCATCTAGACATGGAATTTTGCAACCAAAATTTTTATGTCATCCACCCGTAGTGTCAATTGAACTACATCCTAGTCAATTTCGACAAAGGCTCATAGCAAAGTCAAAAGCCCCAATTCGGGCACCAAAATCCCTAAGTTCATTCCTAACAAATTTCTAACATTTAAAGAATGCACATTCTTAAAATTAATGGAATTTGTAGGAAACTTACTTGTCTTTCGATCCCCCCCCTTGGAGTTGTGGGGTCCCTCGCCGGATAAAACTCCGCCGGATTCAATGGAAGAGTAGTGGTTCGAATGGTCCGAACCAATCGAGTTCTTTCGTCATCGGTCCTTCCGTGGAGAGCCATTAGTCCTCCTTCACCCTCCATAGCAAATTTCCTTCACAAATTCGAGCAAACCTTGCAACTTGGGTTGGAATTTCTCTCCCTCCTCTCTCTCCTTCTCGCCGGAATTTATGAAAGAAAATGGCTTTTCTTTCTCTGCCTCGGCGATAAGGGCATTTGGTCAATTTCGGTAAAAGTCCGGCCGGACTCTTCTTGCGCACCGAGAAAAGATTCCTTCCATTTTGGTCCCTCAACTTTTGGCAATTCCAATTTTACCACTTTTGGCCCCCAAAAGTGTAAAATTTCCCCCAGTTAGACATTTCTAACACCCCATCCCCCGAGGATAAATCAAAGTTAGTTTTCACTAACGCTCGTCTCCTGACGTTAAATTCAGTCCAGTTGACATTTGACATTCCAACGTTCAACCATGTCTCCGGACATTCCAAGTTACTATTCCGTCTCCCGACGTTAAAATTTAATAATGGTCCTCACCATTAAATCCTCAATCGCGACCTTTCACGGTCCGATTTCAATTCTCAATCGCGACCTTTCACGGTCTGATTCCAATTCTCAATCGCGACCTTTCACGGTCCGATTCCAATTCTCAGCCGCGACCTTTACGGGTCCGATTCCAATTCTCAGCCGCGACCTTTCACGGTCCGATTCCAATTCTCAATCGCGACCTTTCACGGTCCGATTCCAATTCTCAATCGCGACCTTTCACGGTCCGATTCCAATTCTCAATCGCGACCTTTCACGGTCCGATTTCAATTCTCAATCGCGACCTTTCACGGTCCGATTCCAATTCTCAATCGTGACCTTTCACGGTCCGATTTCAATTCTCAATCGCGACCTTTCACGGTCCGATTTCAATTCTCAATCGCGACCTTTCACGGTCCGATTCAATTCTCAATCGCGACCTTTCACGGTCCGATTCAATCCTCAATCTCGACCTTTCATGGTCCCATCTCCAATTCTCAATCCCGACCTTTCACGGTCCGATTCCACTCTCAATCGAGACCTTCGTTGTTCACCTCACCTCACCGGCAACAGCAATAAGCCCGAACCCCAAGGCACGAACGCCTTGCAACAATCCCTCTTCGGCCATCCTCGTAAGCCCGAACACCTTTTCACTTCAGCAAGTGAACATTCATCTCCCCGGCCGCCAGTCGTAAGCCCGATCGCTCGTCCCCGGCGGGATAAAGCGCAGCAAACAAGAATAAGCCCGGTACCCAAGGCCACGAACGCCCTCGTCGGCATCGCAACTCCGGTTTGAGGCGCCACACGCCCTCGAAGGTTTCGAAGTCCCAGGTTCGAGACGCCTCCCAGCGGTCTCCATTCGGAGTACGGTACCTCGCGAATGGTCTCATCCAGTGTTTAGACGCCTCCTAATAGTCTCGCTCGAGGTCAAGGTCCCCATGCGTGGCCCTTGCCCCTTTTCGAACTACTATCGGCTTGATTCCCGCTCGGGATACGTAGGAATCCTTTTCACTAAGGGTCCGGCCGGTGACCGCCAGTCTCCTTCAAAGTAAGGCATCCCGATTTGGATCCTTGTCTTTTCAACGACCCCGCCTCCTTCGGAGGAGACGTCGGCGAGGGGCTAATTGTAAGTACCCAAATCCGGATCGTCCAAATCCGTCGAAAGTTAACCGAAATCCGTTAGCGGCTCCGCTCAGTTAACAGGAACTCGTTAAACTCCCCGTTCTTTGTGCTAACGAGACATCCGGGACTTCCCGTGCATCCCGACGTCGAACCGTACTTAACACGTGTCATCTCACGTAAAAGTATGGCTTTCCTGAAAACGCATTTTTCGGCACTTTTCGGGCATTTCGGACATTTCAGTGTTATTTTAAAAAGGACAAAGAAACCGGGACCAGGGGGACAAAATCCCACATGGTGGTGACTCGAGAGGGGCACGTGGCAGCCATGCCACCTCCCTCTAGTCACCCTTCAATCAAATTCAAGGGAAAAGACCAAAATACCCCTGATTTGCAAGCCAAGTCCGGCGGACTCACTTTGTGCACATTTTACGAAATTGCCAGCAAGTCCTTCAAATTCTCAAAATACCACAAAACCCCCTGGATTCAGGCCAAGTCCGTCCGGACTCCTACTGCAATTTTCACCTATAAATAGAAGTTGCTGTCACAGGCAAGAGGACAGAAAATTTACCCCAAAAAATTCACTACCCCACGGCCTAAGCTATTTTCACCCCTCCCGAGCTCCCGTTCTGTCTCGATTCGTGTGAAATCTTCATATTTCGGTCAAATACGCCCCTTACAACTTCGAAACAACCTTTCGAATCACTTTCCGTGTCCCGTACACACCTCCCAAACCAAAGGAGTCGACCCTAGCCATAGGTATAACTCCCTCTCTCTAAATCTCCCGTTCCGTCTCGGTTTACGCGCTAGTCGCTATAACCGTTTCGAACGTCGTTATCGAAATGTAGACGCCTCCGTCTAACGGGGTCCGATACGTTTTAGCCCCTCGATCCTCTTCTCTTTCCGTAAGAGAAGTAATCACGGGTTAAAACGGCGTTCCGACCCCGTTCCGTTTACTTTTTATGTCATTTACCATTCCGGATCGATCGATCCGTTGATCGTCATTTACAATTCCGAGCCGTTTGGCCTCGTTGATCGTCATTTACAATTCCGAGCCATTTGGCCTCGTTGATAATCATTTACAATTTAAAGTCGTTTGGCCTCGTTGATCGTCATTTACGAATCCGGATCGTTTGATTCCGTTGATACCGCACTTTAAATACTGTCATTTACAAAGTCCGATCCGTTTGGATCGTGATAGTATTTACTTTTCAAAGTCCGAGTCGCAACCCGATTCGTTGATCGCATGTCATTTAATACGCATTTTTCCCGTAAAAATCATTAACAATGTAATGCCCGGTTCAAAACCGGAGTTCGTCCGTCGAACTCTCTTTCAAAACGCGCGAAATGACGTTCGGCCTCCGAACGCTCATCTTCAAACTCAAAGCCGCCATTTGACACTTAAAATCATTTAATACGCATTTTTCCCGTAAAAATCGTTAACAATGACTCACACGGTTCAAAATCGACGTTTGCCACGCAAACGCTCCTTTCAAACTTCCAAGCCAGAGCGTTTGCCGCGCAAACGCTCATTTCTGTCTCAAACCGACGTTTGTCATTCAAACGCTCGTCTTTTCAAAAGTCACCTAATCAACGTTTGTCATTCAAACCAAGATTAAGCTTGTCATTCAAGCCCCCATTTCAAAAGACACACACACACACACACGATTTCGAGAAAGGTAGAAAGACTCGTCATGCGAGGCATTTCGGGCGATCTCGTAATACTCTACCCGAAACGTAACTTGACCTCCGAACCTAACAATCTCTGGTACAAAAAAAGCTTTTTACTCGTTTTTGCTGCCAATAAAAATGATCCCTCTTTTCAAAGCCTTTTCCTAAGTTTTTGCTACCAATAAAAATGACACCTTTTCACAATAGCCGTTTCTCAACGTTTGGGCTCAAAATACAAAAACTGCGTGGCGACTCCTCATTTTGTTCCTTCCCATGAAGCGAGGTCTCAGACACCAACCCCTCCGTGAAAGACAACCGCCTTTTCCGCGCCCCCACCCGCGCGCGAAAAGATTGGGTAATTTCAGCAGCGGATAATATATTACCAGTTTACACACTCAAATCGGTTAAGTAAAATGGGAGTTTCAAAAAACGTTAAAATATCATGCAAAATATATTTTAATAAGTAAGACAAGATAAGGCAGTAAGAATTCAAGGGTTGTAACCGGTGATAAAGCTCAACCGATTACAAGACAAATTAAATGAGCAAACATACAAACAAAGAGATACAGTTATTTGGAGAGGTTCACAGTGTTAATGAACTGCTACGTTCTCTACCAAGTTTGGTCAAAACTTGGATTTGTGAAATATGCACTATTAATGTTCACTAGTCTATTATAAGTTACAAGCCTTAACCTACAAGGAAGCCTGAAGGCTGCCTAAAGGAAAGTGATCACTAATGGATCGTGATACAAGTATTATCAAGTGTTTTCAAGAGATGTGTTCACAAGTTGAACCGCTTTCTCTTGGGCGTGTAGTGTGATCAATCAATGTGTTCCAGACATAGTTGGGGAACACTTACAAGTATTGATTGAGTGTGCACAGTGTTTGTCCTAATAAATGGTCTAGTGATTATAAGGACTGAATGTATTGATCTTAAATGCTTGAAGGGTTTCAGCACTTACAATTCTTCTCTCAATGTTTTCAATGCACCAACCCTCTTCAATGGTCTGAGCAAGTTATTTATAGTTGTATTCGGATGGAGCTGTTGTCTTTGAAGGGGTTGAGTAGATGACATGGACTGACAAGCATTAAATGAAAATATATTTTCTATTAAATGCTTGAGATTTGAAGTACAAGCATGCTTGAAATATCCACTGGATAAAGAGGTTGTTGTGACTTGTGAGTACTGGTAACTTGAACATTTCTTGAATTAGTTACTTGTCATCCAGCAACATGGTCTTCATAGCAACTGCTCTACCAACAATAGCTAAGTAGGTGAGAGCAATTAATGGTATGTCAAACTGATGGAAGCTTGTTGAGGAAGCTTGACTGACTGCAGTGACTAGACGGATGTCTCTACCGGTTGAGGCAAGGAAGCTATCAACAGATAGGTTGTGACCTGTTGACCAGTCAATAGGTTTTGATGATCGGTCAAAAGGAGTTCAACCGATTTGAATAAGCAAACCAGTTAGGAGCTTGAATAGGTTAAGCAAATTCTTCTTGGAAAGATCAAGTTCTTCAGGTCTTCAGTTATCTTGAGAAAATACAAATAGAAATACTGGCACTGTCACTAAGGGAATCCTAAGGATACATAGAAAATTCTAAGTATTCTAATTAAAATTAGGGGTACTGAATAATGCTTATATGATTGGGATTAATCAATTCTTAAGATGTACATACATTTGACTAACAATTTCCTCCTAATTGTTTAAGTCCAATCATCCTAGGTATACATCCATCTTAACTTAGTAAAAGAATGATCAAGAGTTTATCTTTTATTTGTCATTTCCTAAGTCAAGTGACAACTTGATGTAACCTATGAAAAGCTATACAATTCAATGATTCAAAAAAAATAAGAAAATGGAAGAATGAAGTAACCTGCAAAATGAAAGAGTTAGTAGCAGTATAATCATTCAGAAAATATAAGGAAATTCAAGAAAGTAAATAATAAACTTTTAAATGAAAAAGAGTGAGGGTAAGAGATTCTCATTGATTTAAAGTGAAACCGGTTGACAAGCAAAAGAAATATACTTCATCGGCTACATTCTACTTTGCAGCTTCAGGAGCAGGATCGGTTGAGGGGTCTTCCTTTAACTGATCATCCTTCTCCTCTATTGGTGTAGCCAATGACACTGCAATCGGTTCAGATTTGGCCATGTTAGTCGATGCTTCCTTTTCTTTCCTTTATTCTCTCTTCCTCTTCTTCTTCTCAGTTTTCCTTGACCGCTCACTAGCTAGCTTCATCAGAAGTTCATTTTGAGCTCTAACCTTGATCAGCTCATTTTGTGAGTCTCTAAGTTGAGCAGTCAGGTCACGGATTTTCTGATTGGCTTTCTTCAATTCTTTAGTAGCTTAAACACGGTTTGTCTGGACTGCTATAGCTTCATCACACACTTGCTTGTTTGTGTTTGTGGAATTTGTCAGCTCCTTTACAAGGTCGATGATTATATCATCCTTTTGATTTAGCTTTTCAATGAAGCTTCCAATTGCTTTGGCAAAACCAGTTTCCACTATTATCATTCTTTAACCTTCCTCCTTCTGATTGGACTTAGTCAGATCGTGTACAAGTGCCTCATGAAGTTCCACCAAGTCATTCACAACTGTTGGCCTACGGAGATAAACTTCTATTTCATCAACTGATGGCATTGTAACTTGAGGTGCAGAAGGCTCAACAACCAGTGAAAATGTAGAAACACTGACAGAATCGGTTGGGACAGTAGTAGAGGGGATTATTGAAGTAGCTTGAACGGTTGAAGCAGTCATATCGGCTAGAGAGAGAACGGTTGAAGGGGGAACATCGGTTGGGAGATCTTGATCGGTTGAAGCAGGGGAACTGGAGTAGCTTCATCATAATCGGTTGAGTAGACAGCTACAACTGGGGTCATAAACCCATTATTATCAAAGATTAACTCCATTGCACAATCAATCTCTTTGGCTTCTTCAAAATCAAGTGCAACCATATCAGCAGCTTGACCGGCCAAAGGAAGAACATGTTGCCTTAGTCTCACCAAACTGGCTAGCCTTAACATATTGATCAATTGAAAAGCATAATGAATGTTGCTTTGAGGCCTAGCAGTTCCATCATCTCTCCTAACCGATAGCCTCGGCACCTCTGGCATAAAGCCAACCATCTTGGTCACCTCAAAACTCCAGGCAAAAATTTTCAACTCCAACACCTTGGTCATTCTACCTCTGACAAGCAAATATCTAATAAACAAATTATCAGTTTGAAGAGAGGATTCAACCAGTCGAGGAAGCCGATGAGGGACTTGACCGACAATCTTTAGTGAGCCAGACCGAGCTGTCTGAGCAGGTATGAATGATAGCTATTAAGAAGAGAAATCCAGGACTAATTGTTGCTCTGCTTTCCTAGAGATATGCTTGGTATTACGAGGAGGAGTAGCTCTTTTCTTTAACCTCAAAATTCTAGGAGTTTGGAATTTCAAGCTGGTCTCACTTGGTCCATTTATGTTGGGTTGGTGGGGAGGAGTGTTAACCGGTAAAGATCCAAACCTCATGGTCTCAACCACATTCATAAAAGTTTGCATTTTGTATAGCCTCCTTTTGCGTTGAAGTTCATCGGCTAAGGAAGGAGGCATGGGGATCGGTTGAAGACGACTGGAACTTGTAACCTTCTCATGAATATCAAACAGAAACATCCCATTTGATAACTGGGGAATTGAGGCTCTTGAATTATAATAGTTTTTGGTGGACATCAAATCTTTCTGGTCCACTGAGAAATCAAAATTGGCCGGAGGATGAGCATGATCAAATGGATCATAATCAAAAGGTTCAGGTGCATTAAATTCAATGGCATCATCCTTTTCAAAGAAATCAGAAAGAGTGGGATCCTCCTCCTCAAAAATAGGGTCAACTTCCTCGGTCCTTTACCCTTTAGCTGGGCACTTGCCTTAATGACCAGTAAGCTGCCTTCAATGGCAGCTTGAGTGGCATATTCTTCTGCAGTTGATCGTTGGAATGTATAAATTCCCGGAAAAAATCCAGGTGGTGGTTTATCTGGCGGATCCAATGATGAAATTCAATTGCGGGTGTACAACATATTATTGAGAGTAATAAAGTCATTTCAATTAATGGCATTTTTTTGAAAATTGTATTGCAGGGATATTAAGTAAATGTGCGGGTGAATAACAATTCTCAAATTCAAACGGGGAAAGACGAGGAAGAGAGGGTTTTGGGAAGTTTTGGGAGCTTATCACCAAATCTCAAGGAATATTCGTCATTGTTATCCCGTTCTTCGATTTTACTCCTATGGCCGAGATTGAAGGACACATTTCAAGGATAATACGAAGGGGGTATTGGCCATATGAGCTCAACTATACTCTAGATGGCTTTCATGCAAATTCGGGGTCATATTCTTTGCCAACCATCATTCGAGGGGTAAGAGAACACCTTCGTAGTCTTTAATCACAGATGCAACATAGAATTGCACTCAATTTCAACCTAGGGTTTAAGAATGTGAAAATTTGGGATTTTTCTTTGAATTTCGCTTAATTTTCTAAACCAATGGTGCATTGCTGAAATTATACATGTTTACGGCATGATTAACTGATTGGATTTCAAAAACTTGAGAAAATACAATTTTTCCCAAAATTGGTCAATTACTTGGTCCGTTATTTGTTTTTTCATGCTGGTTTTCTATCTTTTAAAGCATATGTGTAAGAACAAAATATGGTAGATAAGCTTTTTAAATTTACGTGCGGGTCTCCCCGTATGCGGCTCATGCCATTCGAGGTGGCCTTTTTTAGCCCAACATTCATTCGCAAATCATGTTGTGAAATTTAGACTGCTCGACTTCGAAAGTAAGCGTGTAGGCAGCGCTGTATGTCATACCGTTGACTCTATCTATTCATTGAATTTGCTTGATTCCATTTTGGATATAGGCTCGCTCCCTCTTTTTCCAAGAATTCATGCACTTCCCTTTACTCCATAGGGCCTTCTTTAATAGGTTATGAAAAGCCTTCCATTTCCGTCAAATGACCCGGCCTCCCCTGGCTCTTCCACCGTCCGGGCTCCCTTTCCTCCCTATGCTATGCTCCATCGATGCAGGCCTACTACGCTTGGTGCCTGTGGCCTTTTCGCCAGATGGTCCTTGCCAGTAGTGCCATCCTCCCCGCTGGATGTACGGGCGGGTTGTCCCTCGTTACTGCGTTCTTTTAGGCTATGGATTATAGGAACAAATGTAGTTGAAAGGAACAGCAGGCGGGTTACACGTTCCACTGTGCCGAGATGTGAGGTACAGGTGGTGATGATCACCCCGGGTTATGCGCTAGTTCCCTTGACAGGTACTCCAGAACCCGCCAACGCTCGTGAAAACCCGGGTCGGTCCTCCATTCATCCAACCAGAGGTGTGGATAACGAGGCCACCTTCACAACCTTCTCCCTTCTATCCATATGTTGTAGTAAGGTAGGGCGGTTCGCTTGACTTTCTCACCCGCCCCTTAGTCGGTGCTCATGACGCGCTACGGAACCTCCACCGTGCCGGGGGACCAAGCATGGCATAGCTAGCGGCATAGGAGCCGACTTGGTATCAGCGACTTCGTGCCGCACTAGAGTGATCAAATATGTGGTTTCGCGCATTCCACCACTTCTCCGTGGATTCGAAGGTGAGCTCAAATGCATAAATGAATTAGTAATGAAAGGAGAAGATGAAGATCGGATATCAAGATCAGAAGGAAGGGACATCATATGTTGATTGTCCACCCACCATTATTGGCATAACTCTCTATAGAAATTATTCTATTTGTCTTCTATGTACCGACCCCTTGGTCATGTGAGGGCTCGACTTCCTTCCAAGAGCTAGTGCGCTTAGAAAGGTTGTAAGCCTGGGTGCTGTGTGCTACCTATAAGGTTATTCACTATATGATGTACTTCCCTTTAAGTTAGAGCAGAGAGGAGCTTTCTAATCTTCATCTAGGAAAAAAAGTGGATAGCGAACATAGCATAGAAAGTTATCAATGTGATTTCCACTCGAGGGGTCGATTGAATCTCCATATTATTCTTCCACACATAGATGGAAAAGTGAACTTAGCCTTTTCAGTACATAAGAGAGATAGAAATCTCAAATCGTGATACTCGCCCTAATCCGACAAACCTGTCCTACCCGTATTATTAGTGGTATAATCCTGAGGGACTGTCTATACAGGTCTTAAAGCGCGCCTTAATGGCCTGGGTGTCTTTTAGATACAATATGCTCCCCTAGTTTAGTATTTGTCTTGCAGCGACCAACGAGGTGTTCAAACGTTGATTTCTATTTACTGAACTTAGACTTAGAGAGTACGCCCAACTTATAGAAAAGGCAAAGAGAATAATTTTCACTTGGATACCTCGACAGTATTTCAAAAGAAGAAGACGCTTCACTTGGATGCCCGCTTGGATGCCAGATTTCACTCTTTACCGGGACTTCCCACTTCAGCCAACCTCGACTTTCTATATAGAATTTAAGAATTGGAGGAAACAAAGAATTACTACTCGCTGAATACCAAGAGTCAACAAGTGTTCTTCACTGAGCTCGGTGGTTCGTAGCCTTCCTGGCCTTCCCAGCTCTTCTTCCCGATTGTCACTTCCTAAACAGGTTGCCCGGCCCC